>OY751314.1:43164540-43202040 GCA_963564615.1 Rhorus exstirpatorius | reverse complement strand
ATTTTATTGCCGAAAGTAAATAAAAATTCGTAAATTAAAAATAATTGAATCATATAATGTGATCGAAAAATTCAAAATTTTATAAAATATTAATTTCCTCTCCTAATTTCAGGCTGTGAATTTATCCTTTTTTCACCGTAATTGCTTTATTGCAAAATCATTTTGACAAAGTTGGACAAAAAAAAATCGTTCAATTATTCATTATCACCTGTTGGTCTCCGAGTCGAGACCCTCGATGCGTGGTCCATCGCATCCGACGAAGCTGAACGACACAGCGATCCCAACGTAAAACAGAGCAATGACGACATTCCAGGACAAGAGTTTCGGTGCTGCGGGTTTGAATTTGCTTATCACGAATCCGGATATCAAAAATCCCATTACCATTCCGATCAACGATATCGTGCCTGCGATTGACGAAATTTAAAATACGATGAATCAAATCAATTTTGACGATGTGTTTCAAGCAGGTTTCGTGTTGGGGGGGGACAAAAAAAAATCATGAATTTCACCTGTCACGACGGTGCCACCGGCTGCAGGAGTAGAGAATTGAACCTCCAGATACTTCGCTAGATACGTGATGTATGGTATGATACCTAAAATTCCGCATGTAGCACCGAAGCTGTTGCACATTATTATCTTATTGGACATTACTCTGTTGAGGGTTTTCGGAAAGTCACGAAGTGTCGGTTTGTATTCTTCCTCGATTGGGACCAGCTTGGGCACTTCCGATGACGTTTCTTTCATAATCGATGAATGAAAACTTACATCCAACTTGAGTGGCACCTCGCCCAAATCCTGCTGAATTTTTCGAAACGATTCGTGACTTTATCGGATAAAACGACAGATTAAACTCGAATGAAAATGATTCTATGATATAATTAAAACGGACGAGATATAGAAATTCCAACTCTGCTGAAAAAAAAATAATTGAATCCACGACCATTGACGATTGATGAATGATGAATTTTGCATCGTCCCCGATCAATTGATTGAAGACCCATTCTATGTACAATGTACATGAATCGTCGCATCAAATTCAGGCACATGTCATACCTGTTTGTCTTCTTTCGGTACTGGCTGAGGTAATTCACGTGGAAACATGGCGATTAGACAAGTCAAAACGGCCAAGAGTGTACCGAGAATAATCCAGCCGAGCCACCAGGCACCCAGCCATCGTGGATCATTCTGATTGATAACAGGATGAAGGGCAGGATCGATGTAGAGACTGAGACAGGCATAGCCAAGAACAAAACCGATCGCTGGTCCAACCGTACGTAGGGAGAAAGTGCAACCTGCGATCAAATAAAGTGGAAGGCATTCTCCTCGCGTAGATTTACCAGTTAATGAATACTTTGGGGGAAAAAAACATATGTGTGCATAGCTAATAGGATTAATTTTATTGGCGACATCAGATTCGTGACGTGCGATTGCTTTTTGTAGGTCAGCAAAGTTTGTTTCGTTCGAAAATCTCATAAGGCATTCCGGAATGCAAAAATAACGGACAACCAGCCTTCGAACGTTAGCCACCTTCATTGGCCGTTAGTTCCCCATTGGTATGGTCAATACACCGGTCAATGTTGCAACCAAGAAACGTCACCAGAGACACGTGTTAAAATCATGACCCGGGGAAAAAATCGTTTAGATCTACGCAGTTATTTGTTGAATCAAATTTGATCTACATATGATGTATGCTTTGGAAATTCGTAGATCTACCTAGATCTCCGTATATAACGGTAGATTTACCTACATTCGAGTCGCTTAAATCAAAGACTTACATGCGAGTAGATCTAACGGAGATCTAGGTAGATGTAATTGAGCTGTAGGTAAATCTATGACTTTCCACAATTCAAATAGGGTAAACTATTAAAGTAATAGTGCGGCCAGTTGTGGCCACTGGACCGTTTGTGGCCACTCCGCATTTCCCTCGAATTTCTTAAAGTTTCAAGGCAATGTTCACTTCATCGAGCGTAATATTTCGATATCGAAAGATGTTTCCGCGCCAATATCGATTGCTTTATTGGATAACTGCTAATTTATTTCAACGAAATACGACGAACTGTGTCAACGCTGAGAGGTTTGTGTAGTTTTCTTGTCAGAAGTTTTAAGGGATCCCGAGGTGAGAAGACTACGGTTTCTCATTACCTAAAGTCATTCCACCCCATGAAAAATGTATATTTTATTAGATAAAGCTCATTTTGCGGATTGGAATCACAAAAAAACTGGCATATCAGCTAAAATACATAAAAAATACGCGGTGGCCAAAAGTGGTACATTCAAAATGCGATTTTTCTATTTGTGGCCAGCTTATGGCCAATCCCAATGCAAAGCTTGGTGACCACAACTGGTACTTCGGATGACCAAAAGCCAAAAGTAATACAATTGTGGCCACAAATGGGAAAAATGACAGCTACAAGATAATTTACTATTTTCTTATTTATCGTGATCAGAAACGGTTTTAAACGATAACAATTCGATTCTGTGTACCTTTCAGGTTACATCGATCACTTTTTTCAATTCTGAATTTGCAATAATGTGAACACTGTTCGTAAATGAATATTCGAAAATGCTAACAGTGGCCACAACTGGTACGTCTACCCTACAAGTAGATCCAAAAAAAAACCTGTAAATCCAAAGTTTATCTACGTAGGTCTAAACTATTTTTTTTCCAGGCAAATATATAGTTCATGTTAACGAGTCCCTTCAATCGTGGAGTTTCCCTTTATCGCTGTAGGTCTTCACTGGCAATTTTCACACTGCTATCAATTTTCCATATTCATTAAAACAAACAAATTCATTTAGCTATTGATTCACTGCGTGTCTTCATCCAACACAAAGATTAAAGTCGAGTATATACTCCAATGGATCATTATCAGTGAGAGTACGGTTTAAAAAGGAAACTTTTGTGAAAAAATGTTATCAATGAGTCTATAGATACGATTGTGCTTGTTAACTATGCTGGACGCATAGATTTTTCCAAACTCGTTTCTTCGCCCCACGCGACTAGGTCTTTTAAATCCAGGAGGTTCACTGAACCACTCTATATCAGCAATTATCATGACGATCAGACATAAAAAGGAAATCGTTCGATAAGCCCGTTGAGTCAAAAGACATAGAATTTTCTCCTTACCGAGTAGAAAAGGCGTGTCTTTCTTCTTGGTGTTGTCATCGAGATAAACCTGTCCAAGACCGAAGTAAAGAGTTGTACCAATGCCGAGAATAAATTGGGAGATGAAAATTAGAAGTCGAGGCAGAATACTCGAATCCGTGATGTCCTCGGCGTCGCAGTGTTCGGCCTCCTCGTCGCCGGGGCAAAGGGACAAATCATTTTGAACATTGTTACCGCTTACGTTCAGTATCGAACGATCGAGATATTCCTGCGTAAGCGCCAATGCGTCATTACCCGGACCGTATATAGCGTGTGGCAGTGCCAAAACGAAGCAAGAAACGGCGCTAAGTCCGACACCTGTCGCAAGCCATCTTGGCCTATGACCCGAGCCACCGTAGTATATCAGGATCAATGATAAAATCTGCGATATCTCGTTGCCCGAAAGGATCAATCCTGAAAATTTAATGAACATTATACTGATTTTGTTTTGTTATTTAATTTTTCATATTAATGGAGCGATTTCGAAATTATGAGGCAACATATAATGTGCAACGTTCAATTCGAAAATCCTTCTTCTTTACTTCTTGACTTTTTTTTTTCAATAAAATATAGGATACAGACTAAATTATTATAATTTGTTTCGATTTTCGACGTTTACCGATTATCACGGCTATGGGATCGAGAAAAAAAAAATCGAATATCTGAATGTTTACGCTTTACAGATGAGTCCTGTGCATTTTTCGCGGTATATTGATTATACGAGCGCGATAATGATGACATTGCACCTCTGCAATTACGATATTACAACGTGCATAATAATATAAGCTCATCGATATACAGACGTATTGCTATAGATGGATTGATATGAAATTTCAGGAGGTGTTTGTCGATTGGGTTCGGTAATCAGATTCTCATGGAAAACCACAGATCGTGGCTCGATTTTCCCGATTCCGAGGGAGAGAGGGGAATCCGTGATGAGTTCTTGCTACGACCAACCTTATATTGACTCATTGAACGAGACTATATATATATATATATATATATATATATATGAGGCATTCCATGCGGTTTCGAACGGTCAAAAAGTTGTTCACTCTCAAAAAAATTGAAATTTTGTCAAATTATTTAATTATATGAACAAGAGTAGTGTAAATTTTTTCAAAATTTTTGGATCGCATTTTTTTGAGTTTTTCAAAATTTTTTAATTTTCCAAGTACCGTTATATCTTGAAAGCATACGATTAAACAGAAAAATGTTTCAGACAAAAAAGTTGCAGTTTTACATAAACTTTGTGAAATTTTTTTTTTTTTTTAATTTTTCGAGTTTAAAAAATGACCATTTTTATCAAAAGTATACGAAAATAATTTTTTTCGGTCCGTATGTCAGTTTCGATTTATCTCCAAAAATTCCCGAAAATACTCTGAAGTGTGTACAATAGACACATTTTTTTTTTAGATGGCTCAAGTAGTTGTTCCAAGGCTATGCTTTGTTTTATTGATAATATATTTTTTTTTTGTTTTTTTTAGAAAAATCAATTATTATGGAAAATCATACTCTCCTAAATTGTTTCTCTCAAATTTTAAGATAAAAGAACATCTACAATAATAATATTAATGTTTTGGAGCTTATTGGAGCTTATTGGAAAAACAAAAAAAAAAAAATATTATCAATAAAACAAAGCATAGCTTTGGAGCAACCAATTGAACCATCTAAAAAAAAATATGTGTCTATTGTACACATTTCAGAGTATTTTTGGGAATTTTTTGAGATAATTCGAAACTGACATACCGACCGAAAAAAATTATTTTCGCATACTTTTGATGAAAATGGTCATTTTTTAAACTCGAATAATAAAAAAAAATAAAATTTCCACAAAGTTTATGTAAAACTGCAACTTTGTTGTCTGAAACATTTTTCTGTTTAATCGTATACTTTCAAGATATAACGGTACTTGGAAAATTTTGAAATTTTTAAAAACTCAAAACAATGCGATCCAAAAGTTTTGAAAAAATTTACCCTACTCTTTTTCACATAATTAAATAATTTGACAAAATTTCAATTTTTTTGATAATGGACAACTTTTTGACCGTTCGAAACCGCATGGAATGCCTCATATATCTTATATATATACTTTAGTGTCTCTAACTTGAAAACTGTCGAATATTTTTTCCAACGAATCTCTGTTATTAAATACCTCCAATGACCTCCAACGATTCGAAATCTGCGTGTATGATTTTTCTAAAATATCGAGAAATCAGTGAACAGTGTGACGATTTATAATCAATGGAGATTATACAGCTGCGATGATCTCGCAATGCCTATAGTATATTTGCAAGATTATCGTAATAATAATTGCGAACGCGACGGGAATCCTCGCGAGGCCATTATTACACAATTGTGCCAACGCGAGCTTTGCAACCAATAATACATAAGATGACTGGCTACGGCTGTGTATGTGTGTGTGTGTGTGTGTGTGTGTGTGTGTGTGCGCGCGCATCAATCGTACAGGGAATTGAATCCGAAGAGCTAAGCCGCATAACGTACTAAGTCGTATTCACGTTTTCTTGTAATTAAGCGCTTTTTTAAAACACTAATTCATTCATATAGACTTCTTTTGAGTTAAAATTTTGCTAATTACTTGATTCATTGGGATGGCTCGATGCACATAATCGTGGGGCCTGTCGGTTTTTTTGACTTTTTTTTTATCGGGGGGGGGGGGGGGGGGATAAATTTCATTATTGGATATGGAGTGCATCAATTATGTTCATACCATTTTCGATTGTTTGTTAATTATTATTTCTTCATTTGATTATTCAATGATCGATTAATTCTGAGATGATAAATCTCACCGGTAGTCTGACTGGGTATTTTGAATCGTTTTTCCAACGTCGTAAGGGTCACGACGATATAGATAAATGCCATTGCCTGTACCATACCGAGTAATCCGTACACCAATAAAAACGTCTTTGTGGTCGCTCGTGTATTCAACCATTTTGGATAAATGCCGCATAATCCGCAGCCATCTGTCTGTTTCATCCCTTGGTTCAAATCAGGCTTTGGCTGAAATATGAGAAAAAAAAAAAAAAAAAAGAAAACTTAATTCGTCATATGTATCTCCTATATAAAAGGCAGCGTTGTTTTTAATTGCTCCAATTATAGATCGATAAATGGCTGTTTGAAATTTCGGAATTTTTAAATTTCCAAAAGTGAGCAAAAAAGTAAGAAAAAAATCGTCTTGTATCCCGTTTCAAGTCTCTATGCGATTGAGAATTTTTTTTTTCCATTATAACAAATCGCATCGAATTTTTCGTGAATGAGTGCAAAATTTCATATTTAAAATGAAGAAAAATCCGGTTTTTTCGATTTTCCTTTTGCACGCTGCGCTCGGAGAAAATCACGAACGATTGAATTCACCCGTGTAAGGCACACCCAGTGACCCTCCTGATGACTGCGCTCGTCCCGTCCCTATATGCTCAAATCCGTTATAGACGTAACGAGAGGGAAATTGAAGTGAGCGATATAACTCTACTCCTCGCGGAATTCTAGCTCAAGGTACCTCGTTGTAACTTTTGATCTCACTTTTGCTTCATTACGTACGCCTCTGATATTCGAATAACAAAAAAAGAAAAACATAAACAACGATTTTTCTTAGAAAAAAAAAAACACAAAGTATAATTGAAAAATTTAATTAAATTAATTTAAAGAAAAAAAAATTATTGTGGAGTACTTAAAAATTACTCCAAAAAATTAACACGTTATCGCTATACATTAAGTGTTTTTATAGTCACAAAAAAAATAGATTTATCGAATATAAGCATATGCACAGTATATAATCCACGATAATTCCAGTCCAGATAATTCTCGCCTCTAGCAAAATATCGGACTCCGATAGTCCTGCATTTTCGATGAACCATATATAACATCGTCAAACCAGCGTATGTAAAAAAAAATGCTTTTACTAAGAATCGTATCGTTATATCGATAAGAATTGATGATGTCGAAATTTTTATCGTTAGAATGCAACGAAAATAGGTATTTTTTAATAGAAAAAAAAAAATCATATCCAGTAACGTCGTTTTTCTGGCATATTTAGGCCTCAGGTTGCGAAAAAAAAAAACGGAAAAAAAGCTTTGAGCTAAACGTCCCAATAGCATCTCATGTTAAACTATATATATATATATAGGAGTATATAGATATAGTCTAATACGGGGTGTCCGACTACTGGTACACGTCCGGCTATTGGTACATTTACCTTAAGCGATTTTCTACTTCGAGACAATACTGGAAATAATTTTTTAAAAACCAAAAAAACGTATTTTCGTTGCATTCCAACGATGCAAATTTCAACATCATAAAAATTATCCACGGATACTCTCGATTATCCCTCGGATGATCGTGAAAAAAAAAAATTTTCAATTTATTACCCATGCATTATGATGACTTCAGCGTATCGGCTGGACTGTCTTGATAATGTTATTTGGATAAATCGTAGTTTCTTTCTTTCTTACTATCGGGTCTTCAAGAGTATTATCAAGTACACTCTGTCAATTCCCCACGATCGTCACCGCGTCTAGTCCACAGTGAAAATCGTGATAACAAGATTGCTTCCGTGCTTCGTGCGGTACTATATATACATATGACGGTACATCGTATAAATGTACATGAATAATATATATACATACATACGCAGCCTATGAATGTGTACAAAGTCGACGGGCAGCTACTCGGTAAATTCAAGACTGTAAATTTTCTGCTCGCGATCTTGAACTATTATAGATGCTCAAAGAATCACTTTTTTCATAACCCTTTTAAAAGCTTTGCCTCGGAAATATTTTTAGTACATCTGACGCTGCGATATGATAATTAAATAAATCACGTAGCTGCGATAAAAATAGCAGAAAAAAAAAATAGTACATCTCATGATTCAGACACTTTTTTCCAATAAATACCTTTTATTCAATTTTTTTTCCCTTTAATTACAATTTTCTTATCACTCTCATTATATTTGTGGGAGCGAATGGGTGAATAACAACACGTAACCCTTGGTCGGTGAATAATAATGTTTATTGAGACGAGCGGGTTGAAATTAATATGCAATATAACGAGAAATTGTCCGGGGGACACGTTAGGTTCGCCAGTACCGTGTACTTAGAGTGTCCCTCCAGCCTTCGGCACATGGCACCCCCGACTCGCTCGCAACGAAGCGGGGTGAAAAGAGGGACAAATATGGAAAATTTCGTCGATTAATGAGCCCGAGAACAAGCGCGGGACTCTGTTGCTGTCTCGCTTGGGTCCTGTGGAGGGCCCGAGCGAGAGACAAAGCGAACAGACGCCCGCGGTGACTCGCACTCTCGGCCCGAAAGTGACCTGGATTTATGATCGGGAAGGAAAAACGTTCAGGAAAACCAAAGAGTCTTCGCTAAATGCGTGCAGATAAATGAATATGCTCGAATGAATGTCGAAATAAAATTTTTTAAAAATATGAAATGTATGAAAGGAAGAATTGTGTTTGCCATCGCGGCTGAGGGTGCCGTGGCAGTATAGCCACTACATATTTCTACTAATCGTTGATTTTATCTTCATAATGGAAAAATGTATGCAACGCTCGGATAATCAATTAACCCTGCGTGTAAAAAAAAAAAAAGAATTTCAAGATTCTTGAGGCATAATCCGAACGAGGGGCTATTCACTACCAAGTGCGGTGTACAAGTGATTTCAGAGTGAAGTCGATTTTACATGATTTCAGTGATTTCATGAATGATTCAAGTGGTTTTAAAATACATGTGACTTCATGTGTGATTTCTCACGTTTTGAACGAATCAATTTCCGAAATCACTGAAAGTACGTACAGTGGAATGATTTATTATTTATCGCTCAAACATCAAATTACAGTATACCAGGGTTGCGGGGCGCGGCGCGGGCGACGTGCGGGGCAGGTTGCGTTCGGCATTTGTTTCACAAAATAATCGGCACGGTGAAAAACTTTCTTTGACTGACTCAACTAAAGATGAGACTCAAGACCTCGCCCAGATCGAGCCTCGCTCAAGAGTTAAAAACTACGTTGCGCTCGATGCTGATACTTATATCGCTTGATAGCAGAAAACGCTTTAGAGCACGTTTGCGTGCTTTGTTCTAGTGGGCGTAGTTTGATAGTAGCACGCCGTAAATTTTTTTTTTTTAATGTTTTGCACATATTACGTGATTTCTGGTAATTTCCTGACTTTACGTGATTTCACGTTGATTTAAAAAAACTCGGAGTGATTTCATTCTGATTTTTAGTGGTTTCAACGACGTTTGAGTAACGTTGATTTCATGTGATTCGATCCGATTTCTCGTGATTTCCATTCTGATTTAAGAGCAGGGTGGTTCAGTGATTTCAAGAGTGAATAGCCCCTCGAATCCGAAGTTTTATTCTATCATTTTATGATCGCTTTACTATAACCTGTTATAGCTACACAGGTGATCTCTTGACTAAACTTATCTGGTCCCAGGTTGGAAAAAAAAATAATAATATTGATAGCAGAGAGCGCACCGTCGTTGTTAATTTACACTATGAATTCACTGGATGTTGCTTTTATTGATCAGATAACGTAACACACACTTGGCAATTTTCTTGCTTGAATTCTTCATTACGAGAATAATTAAAGGAGATTATAAAAAATCGTGGATTAGTCATCGTTCGGTAATAAACAAATGAATGACAAATCAATTAAAGAACAAGTGCCCTAATTTATCTATTTATCGGTCATGTAATTTGATAGCTATATCGTAAAATTCTTAATCAACAAAAATATCGTGTGAAGTAAATTATAAAATATGATTGTAGATAATCGAAATAAATTTTTTGTCGATTATACTCTCGTGTCTTCGTCATTCGTATCGTTCGATCGACTAGACATTGTGCTACCAAATAGTTTCGTTATTCTACTTAAAAAAAAAAAAAGAAAAACATTGGAAAGATTGCGACGGTATCTTTATACTTCAGCCACTTGAAACAACAAAACTATAAAAATAGATAAGCGTTGCCTTATTTATCCCCACCGAGAGTGAGTTGAAAGATAGACCGAAAATCACGTAATCCTCGCGATCGGATCGACGGAATTTCATTGTTGGGGGAACAAAAACACCTTCGGTCTGTGCTTCAGTGCCGAATCGAAAAACCGTTTAACACATCCGCTTATTTCGTTCACTATGGGTGGGGATCCGGAGGATCGATCGAAATCGTGATCGTTAAATACTTCCGGCGTTATCGACGTATATGCCGAGACACTTGGACAGTGCGTAACACATTATTTAACGAGGTTCTCACAATTTTGAATAAATCAATGATAAATTTACCATCGATGTATTGGGCATAAATTTATATGCGTTAAAGGCTAAATAAACGTTTTATCGAATTATTAAGTCCATGGGAACCACTTTGAGAAATTGAAATAATCACAGTAATTATTTTAACGACAGCTACACCGTTTTATTTCCTCATAAAGAAAGCTTTGTTACGGTGAATTTTTTTTGCTTTGCATTGCCAAAAAATTTGACCGATCTCGATTAAACTTTGCACATACTATGAGAATCAAACCAGCGCCATTGTTGATCATGAGTTTCAGATTTTATGAGATTTTGAATTTTTAGAAAAAATGCTGGCGATCACTCTATCCGATGTAAATTTCCAGCTAGCGAATAAAAATTTTGCCCACAAATACGTTGAATCAGTAAAGGATTTCAGATTTTGTGATTTTGCGACGAAATTATTTACATGAAGAGAAAGTGAGGTTTCAAGTTGTTGGATGTATAATTTTGTGTAAGCCAACGCGGAGATGCGTAAAAACAGATTTTATGAAATTTTTTATTTTCTTCGTAATACGATTCCAACATTAATGTTCAAGCAAACGTTATACTGTCAAGCTATAGAAGAGAGAAAAATATGCAAACTCCAAGTTGCACTATTACCCCTGCCCATAATTTTTCCACATTCACGAAGATTCCTCTGCGAGGAAGCGAAATCAAGAATAAGCGAATTTGGCAAGACTATACGAGTCAGCAATTTTTCAGTTATAATTTACACCTCATCTTCAGTAATCCACAATTGCTCTCACTCGATAGTTGAATATCTATAGTTACAAATCTCTGTGAATTGATGTATATTGTATATTGATTGCGCATACGTTGCACCCTAAACTTGTATACTGTGCACGAGACACGAAAGTTTGAGTCACGATATATCGGATAAATAAAGACAAATTAGAAATTTAAAAAAAACGAAGAGTTTCATTTTTCTATCAGTAATAAGTATACCAGATAAGAGTGAAAGTTTTAAATTCATGTTATAAAAATGTCATCAGTGTCATGTCATGCACAAGAATATTCGACTCGTGAAAATGTGAATTTGGATCTGTATCGGAAATTAGACTTGCCATTGATCTGCGACAGATTTTTGTTTTGATTTTAATTTGAATTTTTTAAAGAAAAATCATAATAATGCGTCAAACCTTTTTACAGCTTGACTCGATGCGTTCAAATTTTCGTGCCTCTGACGATCCTCATGGACACGAAGAGGGTGGTTTTCTAGGCCCTCGAACCCACAGTCAATAACTCTATCTCTCTCTCTCTCTCTCTCTCCTCTTTTCTATCCCCTCGTTCGTTGAACGTCGGGAAAATTGTTAAATAATAATACGCGAAAACGAAGACTCGTGACCGATGGTGATGGAAGTAAATTTTCACGGTCGAGATCGAGGATGATCGAGAGCACTCGTGTATTATCGCGAGATAACTGTGAGCGTGAACGATGGTAGAGGCATAACGGTCCCCTACTACTTTTATTTCAATCGAATGATAAAGTCATTCAAAGCTCTGCCGTTTTCTGCCGCTCTTTCGCATTCGGAGCACGGTGGAGAGCCGCGGAATTAAACCAGAGAGCCAGGCGCATAATCAACAACGAACGCGCGACCGGTGCTGACATCTTCGGGAATCTCGGTACTTCGTTGCCATCTCACTCGGGAGCACGGTCTTCTCGGGAGATATACGCGATCGTAAATCCCGCGCTAACAATTGGCGACGCCAAGATTCTCCCTAGCGAACCTGGTGGCAGATTCGTAAACTAGCCTAAATGAGACAGACTAGGACCGATAGTCATTAGCTGTCATTATATTTCGGGCAAAATGCCAAATATACTGTTCTAGTCGAATCTCTCATATTAAAGAGATTCTTAACCCTGCGCGGATCATATGATTTTTGCTAACACGGGTTTATATGCGTCGCCTGGGTCAAATATATATTACCTATATATGATCCATATGCAGGGTTAAAATTGCTGGGAGTTGGAATGAAATTTTTTTATTTCATAATCTGGTAGTTTAGGAAAAAATATTCAGCACGTAATTTTTATTTTTTATTTGAATCAAAATTGCCGTTAATATAACAAATTGAAAACTATAACATTATGACGTCACGCATGTTACGCTATATCTATATATATCAAAATCCGTGAAATTAAATTGCCTATAACATGTGCACGTGTCATTTTTAACGAAAAATAAAAAATACGTCCTCATTATTTTTACATACTCTACATTATTCGCCCCAATGATTGAAAAAAAAAATTAATTAAAAAAACTCCCAATTGTGATTAACATTCTCTTTTTATTGGAGGTTCATTGGGATGTTATCGTGATTATTTTTTTTATATTCCTTTTTTTTTTACTAATTTAAGTGTTAAAATGTAAATATTCAAGACCACTTGGAAGCAATCAATTAATAATTTACCATAAATTATTATGGTTTTTGTTGCATAAATTTGCATAGTGAGGGTGACATTTAATTAACAGTCTGTGAGAATGAGGGCCTTTTGGGTGACTTATTATCGCACGATTTTTTTTTTCAATCATGTAATACTGTGGTGACACATTTTACCTTTATGATATATTTTGTTTTAATTTGTTTACAAAAATCTTGTATGTTTTAATATCATCTCTGAATAAATTGTAAATCAATATTTGTTTCAATTATATTTAGGTGCCCCCTCCAGTGAATATTCCATTTTCTTCAGTAATCTTCGCAAATATAATTCCAGCATTGGAAAACACAACAATACGCGCTAATCCTTCTTTTTTTTTTTTAGCAGAGGGAGGGTTACTTTTGCCGTACGAATGGTCCATTATCGTTACAATGCTTACGTCATATACGTCCCACGATGCCTCATTTAGGCTAGTTCGCGGTCCGGCCACCAGGTTCACGCGAGTAATCTTGGCGTCGCCAATTCCATTCGGTTGGCTTTCATTGAAAATTTTCATAATTAGCTCATTCGTCCGTAATAATCAATCGACGTTAATTATTCTCACGAATTAACCGAATGAATTATTGATTATTCAAATGAATCTCAATCCTTCTGCTTGTCAACAATTTTTCGTAAAAAAAAGAAAAAGACGAACGTTCCCTCTGTCCCAAAAGTTATCAAATCCCAATTTTGAATCCCTTTTTTTCCCCTACTATGCCTGGCTTCTTTTTTTCTCCATTTTACCTTCGAAGCGTCTCTCCACATCGGTGCGGAAACGGTTCGTTATGTTCAAAAACTCGAACCAAGCCCCAAAAGTTATTTCGGGGAGCGAATCGAAGTAGCATAACGCCCTGTGACGCTCAAACCACGTTTCATGCATCATCCAAAGACCTTGGGTATAGTCGTCGTTCATTTTCTCCCTCTCTCTCTCTCTCTCTCTCTCTAATACTGCCTGTGACCCCACGTGGATTATCTTTAGCACTCTGCTCGAAGAAAAAAAAAAAGGGTCAAAAATTTGGAGCAAAAAATTCCAGGGATGCTGCAAATGAGTAGAAAAAGACAGAGATGCATTTCTCAGTCCAAAAATTCGACATATACACACGCAACTCGTACTTTTCTCTCAGAGACAAAATATATTTGTTTCGTGTTTTTTTTTTTTTTTTCGTCGCTGCTGTTTCTTTTCATTATTCGAATGGTTATATTATTACCAAAGTTAACAAAGGAATACATTAATACAATCGGTGATCTCGTTGACGCGTTTGATTCCTCATAAATATATATCCGTAGATCTCGAAGCGAAAGGTTTTACCAAACGGAAAAGAATTTTCCCTCATTTTCATTTTGCCTTTGTATTCAATCGTTTTACTGTTCTTTTGCTTCTCATGCAACTTTGTCGATTCACGTTTACATCGTTATTTCATTTTATTTTTTATTTTTTATTTTATTTTTTTTCCTCACTGCTCGATCTTCTCAGCGTATATCATACGTTTAAGTACACTTTTTAAATAATATATAATGAGAGAGAGAGTGTGTGTGTGTGTGTGTGTTTTTTTTTCGTGTTTGTGTGTGCGCGCGTGCGTGTAATTGTAAATAATTAATAATAGCAATAATAAGAGTCAATAATAATAATCGTAATAATTATAATAATAAAATGGCAATAATAATAAAATAATCGTCGCAATAGTGGCCGATAATAATAATGTTAAATTTATTTAACTAATAACCTATATATATATATATATATATATATATATATATATATATATATATATTTACGATCGAATATAATATTATTTTTATATGCGTATAATTAATTATTCATTAGCTAGAGTTAATCGTTGAACTTTCCGCGTCAACGTCACGTCAAATCCTTCTCTCTTTGTCTCTCTCTCTCTCTCTCTCACTCTCTCTCTCTCTCTCTCTCTCTCTCTCTCTCTCTCTTTCTCGCTCTCTCTCTCTCTCTCTCTCTCTCTTTCTCGCTCTCTCTCTCTCTCTCTCTCTCTCTCTCTCTCTCTCTCTCTCTCTCTTCTTTGTCAAACCTTTCTCTCGCGTCTTTATACAAGTACAAGCGACTCGACGACTTCTAATTTCGATATTTTGTTTGTGTATTTTTGTTTTGGTTTTTATTTTGCTTTTTTTTTGCTTTTTTCGTTATACATTTTCCATTTCGTTCGTATTCTCGGGGGCCGCTATACTCGTCCTTATGAAATATTAACCGTGACAAGGACCAACGAACAGAGCAACTTCCTCACTCTTGAGTCACTAAGATTTTAAGACTAGACAGCCTCATTCCATTAGCTCTCCGAGACCCTTCTGTCTATCCTCACTCTCTCACTCTCTCTCTCTCTCTCTCTCTCTCTCTCTCTCTCTCTCTCTCTCTCTCTCTCTCTCTTTCTCTATCTCTCTCTTTCTACGTTTCTTTTTCGTACAGTCTTCGTCTTTTTCCCTTCCCCTTTTCCTTCTTTCTTTTTTCGTTTTTTTTTCAAACTCTCGTTTGTCCTCGCTATACAACAACTCCGGCACACGTTCTTGTCTGTCGAAAACCTTTTCTCTTCTGTGTGTATGTTTGCGTGTGTATGTGTGTGTATGTGTGTCTTCGTTTTTCGGTCCCTCACTTGCGAGTGAACCCAACGCGTTACCACTGACTAGCATGCTAACCGACGAATGCCCGCACAGACCGCGGAGTCGACTCTCGAACATTTTTGTTTTGTTTTTTTTTTTTTTTTATGTATTTAAGGCACCAAAAAGACGTTTTATTGTCGGAGAATCAATTTTTTTTCAAGAACTTTTTTTTTTTTTTTTCTTGAGTTTTATCTCTCGCGAAACTTGCCGAAATGCTGAAAATTCGCTCGACAAAGATCGGAGAGAGCTCGCGGGGGAAAGTGTCGCCGCGTGGCTTCGAGAGTCGATATCAGAAAAAATATAAATTTTTTTATTTCCTAGCACAATTGGACTGTGGCCTGTACATCTTAATTTTTTTTTTTCCATTTCCTACCGAATTTTTTCAGTTATCTATCATTTGATTCGTGCCATCAAAGTATACATACGTTAACACGAGACATTCCGAGCTAACTCGGCAACTCGTATTTTTTTTTTTTTTTTTTTATTATTTCAATTCGTATTCAATTGAAAGTTTCAAGAATTTTTTTTTTCCCCGATTAAATCGAATTTTTCAGACGCGCACTTCAGCCCCGATTAATGAATGCCGAAAAATTCAGTAAAATGTGTACCCTCTCGCACGATATTCAGCTCTCTCGCTGTACCCGTGAGCCTTCGGTTTTAGAGGCAAAAAAAAAAGGAAAGTACACACGAAAACAATCCAAAGTCAATCGAGATTTTCGGCATTATTTTTTCCGGCCCAAAATACGAGTTTGAAAAATCTGAATTAATTCATGGACGCATTATACTCGCGGAGGTGTGTCGAACCTCGAATTTTCCGATCGACACGAAATTTATCAATATTGTACTCGGTTGTTTGAAGGCCACGATGAAAAAAAAAAAAAAAAGACACACCGTGTGACTCGCTCTTAGGCGACAAAGGCAACCGCGGTTAGAGTTTTAAACGAAAGAGAGCGCGCGCGACAATGACGAAAGAAAGTAAGGTTAAGAAAAAAAAGAAAAAAAAGAAAATGATCTTCCTGCTTTATCGAACGTGTGCGTGGATCAGGTGAATCGCTGGAAGCGATTTCCCCACTTTGTCAACGTTTCTGCGATCGTTGATGAGAGGGGAGGTTTTTTTTTTTTTTTTTTTTTAAAAAAGAAACAGAAGAAGTAACGAAGCTTGAATCTACAGCTAGAGTTTCGTAAGTCTAATAATGACAGGATAGCGCAATTAATGCGCGTAACGAGAGTCCATGGGTTCGTTTGTTTATAACGAAGGATATCTTACAATGGAGACGACAAAATCATCTCTCTCTCTCTCTCTCTCTCTCTCTCTCGATTTTTCAACTGCTTCAACTATCATGTAACTATGTATAACTATTTTATATTTAATATTTATATATATATATATATATATATTTATATATGTATATATTTCTATATACATATATATAAATATTTATATTCGTAGTAATCTATCTTAGACGTTCGAAGTCGTCTCGAAATTATACAACGTCGCAAAGACCTCTCGGTCTTGCGTACAAATTACGCGTGCAAATTCGCACAACAATAGCAGCTTCGCGGTCAATATAAATAGTATAACACTAGTATCTCTCTTTGGAGGTCGATTGGCTTGGCTGTATTCGGCTTTGCCAATTTTGGCTCCTAATTATACTGATCCTGGGGTAGGGGGGGGGGGGGGGAAGATATTCTATAAATTTTCTGCAAATTAAAAAATTCAAATATTTACTCAGAATGACAATTTTTTTTTTTTTTTTTTTTTTTCGAGATTCCGAGACTGGATCGAAGACAAATTTTTTTTTTCGATCTATAC
The DNA here is from genome assembly GCA_963564615.1 of Rhorus exstirpatorius. Classification (NCBI taxonomy): domain Eukaryota; kingdom Metazoa; phylum Arthropoda; class Insecta; order Hymenoptera; family Ichneumonidae; genus Rhorus; species Rhorus exstirpatorius. The sequence goes on along the minus strand of OY751314.1, from coordinate 43,184,727 downwards.
TCAATTTTTGTGTACAAAAAAAAATCATCGAACTGTCGTTTCGTTGAGAAGATTAATTTTCGAAGAAACGATCGAAATGACAATTTTGGATTCTTATTGGACTTTTGTGATCGAAAAAAAAAAAAAAAATCATTTTCCTTCTTTTGATTACGTTGTCTCTGTTGTCAATTTTTTTTTTCTCTCTCTCACCAACAAAATGGACAATTTCGACTATTTTTTGAATTTCGTGAACGGAAAACAAAAATTCGTCCCCCCCCCCCCCTGTTTTGTCGCGTTATTTTTTTTTTCTTTTTTTTTTTTTTTTGGAGCAACTATCGCGAAAAGACAATTTCGATGATTTTTTTGATTTTCGTATGTGGAAAATTAGGGGAAAAAAAAGAACAGAAAAATCGATCGAGAGTATAATTTCGATCGTTGGATTTTCGTGTTGGAAAAAAAAAATAACAATCTACGGAATCTCGTGTAATTTTTTTGTCGTTGAAAGAATTTTGTAATTTCACTCGAGTTAAGGAAACGACGAGGGTGGATTGGTCTTCCCTTATCCGCATGCTATAAATTAATTAGCGATTCTCGAGTTTACCTCACCGCGTGGCTTCTTTTTATAAACTTTTTTTTTCTTTCTCTTCTTTTTTTTTTTTTCACTTTACTTCAGGCTCTTCCGTATCGCGATTATCGCGTTGCGAATTCCTCTCGAAGTTTCACAAATCTTGGGGGGAAAAAATTTCATCGGTCTCACGGTCTATTGGAGTCTCGCTTCCTGGGGCGTTGTCTGATAAGGCAAACCCGGAAATGCCGCGCCAGCGGTTGATCCGGGCAAGCCCGCTGCACCGGGCAACGTGGCATACGTATAAGGCGTCACGTAGCTCGCTGCGGCTGCGTTTGCTGCAAAACGATCGGGAAAATTAATGAAAATTAAAAAAAAATGAAAACAAAATTAGACGTGTTTTTTTTTTTTCCTCAAATTGCATTTTCAAGAAGCATTTTTTTCTGATCCATGGAGAATTAGCAATTTAATACGTGAAGGAAATCAATTTAGATATTCGATAATTGTAATTATTATATTTTAGTAACTTTCTGAGGGAGCTTTTCTACCTTGTCGGGTCCAAAAAATCGATTTTTCGTTGGTAACATTTTCCGAGAGCCCGGAAAGAGCTTTTTGAGGAAGAAGAGAGCTTACTACGTGGCCCGGGAATAGCTGATTAGCTGGAATTTTAAAAAAAATTTCCTTTTTTACACAACCGGTGATCGAACTTGAAACTGAAGCTATTTTTTTTTTTTTTAAATCAAAAAAGCACTTTGCAAAATTTCGCAGACTCGTATTGTCTCGGGAATCGAGGAAGCGATTGACGTCGAATTTTGCATGCACACTGAGCAAAGCACTTTTTTTTTCGTAAAGTAAGGCACCGAAAAGAGGGAAAAAAATCGTTACCTATTTTTTTTTTGCGAAAAGAAAAAAAAATAGCTTTTAGGATTTTTCTTTGCTCTACTCGTCTACTTTGAACACCTTGGTATCGTTCGAGAATCTTTTTGTTATTTTTTTTTTTTTTTTTTTAATTAATGTATCAGAGCGCTTGTAAAAAAGCGATTTTTTTCTTTCCAAACTCTTTTCCACTCTCAGTGCCATCTAGTTTTCCGAAATTTCAATATTTTCAGTTAAAAAAATTCACACATGTAGGAAATAAAAAGTTAGAAAAAAAAATATTTTCAAGATACGAGATTGATCTGACGAATAAAAAAATTGGTAAAATAAATTTTCTAAAAAATTACCGATTTTCGGTTGAATTTCTACGAATTATCTATTTTTATTTTCGACCAACAAGGTAAAAAGCTTCACCATTTGTGTAATGAAAAAAAAAAATTGTATAAAAAAAACAATAATCCTCCGCGTAATTATTTCGTTAATTCTCGACCATAACCAAACGTATAATTATCCAATAAACCAAAAGCGAAAGCCACAGATCCTCGATCATCAATGCGGTAAATCCACCAGCCAATGCCCCCACCACCACCATCATCACCATCATCATCATCATCAACAACATCATCATTTCCATCATCATTGTTCATCGTCTTCGTGAATCATCGATAACTGCAACTTCACAGCACGTAACGGGCGATTCGCGTGCATTTTTTTTTTTTTTCGTGTGCTATACGTGTGAGCGTAAAACATGCAACGTTGCTGCCTAACCTCAAAATATTCGTGTTTCATCGTGTCTATCGGTTTCCGGAGTTGACAAAAACAAAATTAAAAAAAAAAAAATTCCCATACGAAAGTGAGGGTGATCTTGGGGAAAAAAAAAAAAAAAAAAAAAACTGCTCAAACGAAGAGAAAACACGTAGTGTGGTAGAGATGCCCTGACAGTCACATGTCCATGAAGTATTCAATTACGAAACGTAGTTTCATCAATCACTTCATTTTTATTTTCATTTTTTTTTTCGTCACAAATCCCGGATTTTTTTCGAATCCAGGCAGTTTTTCGAATTTCCAGAATTTTTTTCCTCGCAACTTTCAAGACCAAAAAAAAAAACATATCAGGTATTATTTTTTTCGGGCTTATAAATGTCATTGGATGGTCTGGTATACTTGTATCAGGGTGCGTCGAAAATGGACTGTTTTTTTTTTCTTCGCTCCGACCACTCGGAACTTTGGGTTTTGACATTAAAGAGGTCCCTCGTTCAAGGAGGGCGCTGTAGCTTGAAGTTTAGAGGTCACTCAACGAGGATTTAAGTTTCCCATCTGATTGACACGGAAACAAAAATATTGCTTTTCGTTCGAAATGATGTAAGGTAACCGAAAAATTGGCGATTTCTGTGTTTCTTGGCTTATTTGAAAGTATGACTCATCCCCTGAATAATGATAGGTCGTTTATCGACTTACCTTGTTCCAATTTTTTTTTTACGCCACCTTTCGACCACAATAGTCACTTTTTCAAGTTTGCAAAGTTTCCGAGGTTTCAATGAGTCCAAAATGAATTGCTACGAGTATTGATTGTTGATTCGAATATAAATAATCAATTCCAAAAAAATTGGTAAAACATACAAAATTTCTCAAAATGAACACGGTTTTTTTTAATAAAATTGAATTCCGTATTGCCGTATCTTCAATTTTATTCAAAAAACCATGTTCCCTTTTAGAATTTTTCTATGTTTTACCAATTTTTGGAATTGCGTTATTTATATTCGAATTAACAATTAATACTCGTAGCAATTTATTCTGGACTCATTGATACCTCAGCCAACTTTGTAAACTTGAAAAAGTGACTATTGTGATCGAAAAGTGGCGTAAAAAAAAAAATTGGAACAAGATAAGTCGAAAAACGACCTATCATCGTTCAGGGGATGAGTCGTACTTTCAAATAAGCCAAGAAACATCGCCAATTTTTTCGGTAGTCTGACATCATTTTGAACGAAAAACAATATTTTCATTTACGCGTTAATTAGATGGGAAACTTGAATCCTCGTTGAGAGACCTCTAAACTTCAAGCTACAGCGCCCCTCCTTGAACGAGGACCCTCTTTAACGTCAAAACCTAAAATTCTGAGTGGTAGAAGCGAAGAAAAAAAAAGTCCATTTTCGACGCACCCTGATTACTCATCAATGTGCATCACCGAATTTTTCCCAAATCTTGATATACGCGACAGCACTCGAGTCCAACCTGTAGAACGTGAAAGACCTCGTCCAGAGTAGCTTTTATAGTATGCAATTATTATGGGCTTGCTTTCTACGATCAATGCTCGCTAATTGTCCATCAATTCAGCTCAGTCGAACAAAGTTCCGAAGTTACCACAAAGAAACATCGACCACAAAAAAAAAAAAATCCAAAATTATGTGAATTATTTTATTCCAATTGTCCAAAAGACAAGTCCCGATGGATTTCAATTTTCCATCCATCGCTCCGCATTCACCGAAAGATTATCCGTGAATCAACCCGAGAAACGGATATTTCATCGAATCCGATCTCCGTTAATCGAATCGTCGATATATTATCCAACGTTCGACGGAAATCCTTTGAGAATTGCTCGGCAAATGGAACGACGAATGAAGAAGATTCAATTTGGCGGAGCAAGACGAATTTTTTCAATGAAATTGAGTAAAAAAACGTTTACCTTCCGAGGAATTTCAATTAATTGGACAATTTCCATGTGAATTCATAATCACTCGTCGAGCTCGACATTGCTGACGAAAGTATTCATTCGAACCAAACGAGAATGTCAACGTACCCTTGAAGCGATTGCGGAAAGAACTTTTCGAAGATTGAAAAACTTTTTGTTTTTTTTTTTTTGGAAACGAATGCGCCAAAAGTTCAATTACACTCAATCCTTCGTTCTCGTCTCATTCGAGCCGCGAAGAAAAAGATTGAATTCAATCGTAAAACGCAGTCTTTTCGTAAAACCCGAGCGTGCGTAAGTATAAGAAAAAAAAAAAAAAGCGCAGTCGTGCTGCAATTTCCCCCGTAAAGCTTTCTCCATCGTGTTTTCTCTCGTTCCGTGAAATTGGATGGCAATAATAATTAAAAAAAAAAAAAAAAAACAGGCTTCGTCCATATTTTGAATGTTTCGTGTGTTTTCTCTTCGGCAGTGGAGTACAAGACCGCGTTTCGTCACGTTTGCGTCTGTGAGAGAGAGAGCGTGTGTATGTATGGGTGTATGTATGCATGTATGTATGCATGTATGTGTGCATGTCTGTATGTATTAGGGTGGCCCTTAATATCGGTAAAAAAATTTTTTTTTTGTCTTACCCCCTAAATCGATTCGAAATATTAAAAAATGATTTTTAAGACTGATATCCGCCCTTAATTTTAATATTAACAGGTGCCTCAAAGGCCCTTAAACCGCTTGACTGGTAGAAATTTCGGGTAGACAAAACTTTACTTACTATCAACTTGAAATTTGGTATCCGGGGGTTTTCTGGGTCGCTGAGTACGAATCCGCACTCAAAATTCAGAAATTCAAGATGGCGGATCCAATATGGCGGATCGAAAATGCAAAAAGACATTTGACGAGAGCAAAAGTTAGTACTCGAGGGTTTTCGGGGTTGCTGATCACGAATCTGCACTCCAAATTTAGAAATTCAAGATGGCGGATCCAATATGGCGGACCAAAAATGCAAAAAGACATTTGACGAGAGTGAACGTTGGTGTTCAGGGGTTTTCGGGGTCGCTGATTACGAGCACTAATTATCGTTCGCATCAAACGACTTTTCGGATTTTCAATCCGCCATATTGGATTTACCATCTTATTGGATCCGCCATCTTGAATTTCTAAATTTGGAGTGCAGATTCGTGATCAGCGACCCCGAAAACCCTCGAGTACTAACTTTTGCTCTCGTCAAATGTCTTTTTGCATTTTCGATCCGCCATATTGGATCCGCCATCTTGAATTTCTGAATTTTGAGTGCGGATTCGTACTCAGCGACCCAGAAAACCCCCGAATACCAAATTTCAAGTTGATAGTAAGTAAAGTTTTGTCTGCCCGAAATTTCCACCAGTCAAGCGGTTTAAGGGCCTTTGAGGCACCTGTTAATATTAAAATTAAGGGCGGATATCAGTCTTAAAAATCATTTTTTAATATTTCGAATCGATTTAGGGGGTAAGACAAAAAAAAAATTTTTTACCGATATTAAGGGCCACCCTAGTATGTATGCATGTATGTATGCATGTATGTATGCATGTATGTATGCATGTATGTATGCATGTATGTGTGCGCGTGTGTATGTATGGGTGGATTTTTGTTGTTGTTTCAAATCGCTACCATTGCCACGAAGCATTGACGGCAGATAGAATGCCAGAGGGGTTTTATCCACTCGATGGTGTCCCATCAAACCCGGACTTCCCGCACTGTTCCCGTTATGCTGATGCTGCTGATGTTGCTGTTGCTGCTGTTGCTGTTGTTGCTGTTGTTGTTGTTGTTGCTGCTGCTGCTGTTGTTGCTGTTGATGTTGATGGTGGAGGCGATTGGCGAGTTCGTTGCTATCGATTGGACTCTTGTGGATGCTTTTGTAACACATACCGGCGGCAGCTGCTGCGCTCGTATACGGCGAATAAGCATCGGCAAAGTTGTACGATGTGCCGGGATAACTGGCTGCGGCTGCTGCCGCATTCTGATACTCGTAAAATTGCGATGCAGCCGCAACAGCAGCCGCGTGACTCAGTTGCGTCGTTGGCAGCTGAAGAAGCTGCCCGGCTGGTGCAGCAGCGGTCAGATAGGGCGATTGATACATGTAACCCGGTGGTACTCTGAAATTATTAGAATTCAACGATGTCAGTAAAGGACGAGCTGATTCATCGAAGATTCTTTGATTTTAATTTGTTTGTTTGGTTTTTTTTTTTTTTTTTTTTCGTTCGAGAAAAGGATCAATGGTTTTTGGGGAAATGAATCGATATTGCGAATTTTGTCCATGGGGGAAGAAAGTATATTCGGAAATATGATCCGTGAAATTGTTTGTTTGTTTGTGATTTATACATAAAAACATATGTTTAAGATATGCGGCAGTAGAATCAAAACAGTAAAATTTAGAATTTTTTTTTGCTACAAATTTCTCGATAAAGACCGTACGTCGATTGTTCTTTGGTCGGTCTGATAAATTTATAGTCAATGCACAGAAAGGTCTATAAATGTACATAGAAATTGTTTGGCTTGCTGAAATGGCATCAAAGATTAATTTTCATTGCGAGATTTTGATAGAAAGATCAGTGACGATGGAATTTTAATTGTATAGATGGAAAGAAAAAATCTTGATGGATTAAAAAATAACGTTTATTTATTTTTATTATAGTAAGTATTGAGTTGAAAAATTATATAATTTGTAAATTTTACTGCCAAATGATTGAACGGAATTATGGAGAATCTTTCAACGCATAAGACATGCGAAATTAAAATCTGAGCTCTATTGGAGTTTTTTCAATTAAAAAAAAAAAAAAATGGAAATGAATATGTAATTATGAAAAATTGCAATGAGTTGTCGATGAGGTTTTGAATTCAAAGCTATTTATCTTTTTCCTTCGAGTGACCATATTTGGTACATCAAACAGAGAATAAATTAATTTTTTAATTAAAATAAATTTTAGATAAATCTTTGATATTTTTTTTCTTTGCATTTATATTTATATTTCGTCGCGTATACTTTCTTTCCATGGGACTCCAATCGCATGAAAAAAAATGGATCTGGTAATTACTGTAGCGCACAAAAGTTCGAAGCCAGGAAATGTTTGATCGAAAAATGACATTGTATTGAAGAATTTTTTTTTTTTTTTCCATTCTTTACGAATTTGTTTGACATTCACGATCAGTTCAATCATTTCATGGCTCCGTACTCGCCCATTTGCGGTCTAGCACGATGAAAAATGGGTAAAATTCTTGAACGTCGAAGGCATCAACGGCTCTTGTCCGTAAAATCTTGTTCAACGATGCAAAATTTTTCATCGAAAATTGCACAAAAAATTTGAAAAAAGAAAAAATCAAATAAAATAAATTTAAAACAACACGTTGCGCAATAACAAACGGGAGAATAACGTTAAATTTACCAATCATTTTTCGTTCGTGCATTCTCTCGTGTATATTATATTAAGAGAGAACAACAAAAAAAAAAAAAAAAAAAGAAGAAAAAAAAAATGAAAATCAGTAGTATGATATAAACAGCTACCAAAGTACAAAGCACGCAACACCAAACGACAACTCGTGAGCCGAGGGAACGACCTGGGTCGTGCGTCAGTTTTGCTTGAATTTATTATTTTCAATATTATATGTATAATCGTAGTTTTTTTTTTTTTTTTTTTTTTACCGTCTACCACAAAACAAAGCCACGCGCACGGATCAATTTGAATGCAAAACAAAACAAAAAAGAAGAAAAAAGGAATAAAATCGTTTTTTTTTGTCAAAAATATAATTCCTCGTAAGGATTTTTAGCTGACGCGTTTGAAGAACAACGATCGCGCATGAAATGTCAATGTTGCGGGTTCGGTAGATTTGCGAATTTGATCCGTACGCGTTGTGTTGGGGTTGTTCGCGGTATAACCGGAAGTTGGGCTCTTCGGGGAGTCCGAGAGGGAACATAATAATGAGGAACGTGAGAAAATTTAGAAGAGCTCATTTTGGAACAGAGACGGGCAAATCTCGTTACTTTCACAAAAAGATTCTTTCTTCAATTAAAGCAACAATGATTCATTGTCGTTTTTTTGAATGATAAAAAAAAAATTGGATGCACAAAGAAAGCTTTTTTTTTCTTCAAAATATAATGAGAAGTCTCCATCTTTGTTTTGGACAGAGGTGTCGAATCCTCGGACGCTTAAATCACTATATTACCATGTATGATAGTACATTTTCAAATGAAAATAATTAATAAAAAAAAAAAAAAAAATGGAAAAAAAAATAACAATTCAAAACGTCTTCTGCCAAAGAGGTGTCGCCAAAAAACAGCAAACCAAAGAAAACGTGTAGTAGGTACAGCATATCCTATATATATATATATATATATACGTATATACATATCCAATATATATATATATATATATATATAGTATGTACTAAATCGGCACACGTCACACGAATTATCTAACACCAACGTTAGTACCTGGATCGCACGCTCACGATCGATCACTCGTAGTGATATGACATTGTTTTTTTTTTTTTTTTTTTTTTTTTCGCTATAATATATAACGAGTCCAAACCGATTTTGCATGAATCGCAACGTTATTCGCGAGTTTCAGCGACGAAACATGCGTATGTTATTTGGGAGAATTATTCGCGCAGAGATATTTCCAACGAGGCCGAGGAAGACATATCTCGTGAAACTTATCCTGTCAGTCTCGGACAATTCTGGGCTTCCTGGACAGCCCTGAACTTTTCAACGGGTCGATAATGGCCAGTGTGTGTTCCGAGGAGCATATATCGCTCACATTGGGAAGGAGAAAAGGGGGAATCAATAATATACCATATAGTCCTGGGACAGTCTCGAAATGACCACAATTCTGGGGAAACAAATTGATGGATTTGTCCCCAAATAATTTCGTCCAAGCATGATGTACCAACTTTTCATGGGAATAATAATAATTTGGTACTATACAGCAGGGGGGATAGATTTTCGTGTAAGAGGGTGCGTTGTGGAAGCTCCGACAAATCGAGGCTCGAGTAATACTTGCGAGAAAGGGAGAGAGAGAGAGAGCTTTGTGAAACGAAACTGTGGCAATCAAATTTACGGTTATGACGAGGCAAGATTCGTCGCATATTGTGCGATGAAGTTTTAATTGATAAAATTATCAATTTTTTTTTCTCGGAATTATAAATAACTAAGTATTAAAGGCAAATGGATCAAGGGGTAATTTATCAAGTACCCGAGAAACAGGGAAGAATGATTAATAAATTTGAATTGATTTTAAAAATACAGAAATGTTAAAAATAAATTCACTTCGTAATATCCGAAGGATGAAAGTTTCCTTGCAAATAACTCAAGGGATTAATAATGAATTTAAATATACCAGCGATAAAGGTTTCTCGTTAATTTTCAATTAAAATTGCTATACACGAAAGTAGCGAAATTATCGAAATAAGGTTATCGATGTTTTTTTTTTTTTTTTTGAAAATTCCAAAACGTTAAAACTCAATTGCCAACTGAATGAACGGTAATAAATTAAAATGTAATCTATGGCGTCGAGACGCTACCGGGGGTCAGCAGCAATATAGAATAGAATAGAGAGAGGCCTTGGATGAATTTATATTGAAAAAGGCTTGTTCGGTTTTTTTTTTTTTTTAATTTGAGAAATCGTGACGCGATTATGGCACGTGTAGTCCTGACGTGAAACTTCCGGTAAAGAGAGTGGTTTGCCGAGCACTCGTGCGTTTCGATCGGGGACAAAACCGGAAGTTCACAGCAATCTTTCTCTCTCTCTCTCTCTCTCTCTCGCCGTATTAGTACACTATAAGAGAGCGTGTGCAGTACATATTTCAGGACAGTCGATCATACAAACTGCAGAGAATCGAGCAATGTGTGTCGAGTCCTGGCAGAAATATACAGATGTGTACGTCTCACCGGGGCATTTTAATAAAAATTATCTGTCGCTCGCATCTCTCGGCGGAGGTCCGTGCATTATGGATGGCTCGCGTGTCTCCCCCGTGCGGTCGTTCTGTGTAGCCTTACCGAGCGAAAAAGAGATCCCACCTGGCTCGCACATGCACACCGACACACACATACTTCAGGGCCCAGCCAGAATGTCACATCTTTTATTTCTACTATCCCCCCCCCCCTTGCCCCTCAAAACATCGGACAAGACTTTTTATCCGCTTCGTCCAACTCATAATTTCCCCTAATCGCTTGCGATCGATTTTAATGAAATAGACGCGACATATAAATGTCCAGGCGATCGAAGATGAACGATCGACCTACTGAGCTGACAATTTTCAAAATAAAAAAATTTATTCGCAATGATTTTCTGATAAAACAAAAACCATACGTTTAATTGAAAGTTTAATTAAGATTGCGCGCTTTTTTTATATAAAGGAATATTTATTGACTTGTTTGAAATAATAATTTATAATAATAATTTTTTTTTTTTAAATTATTTATCGTTCCGACGCTTTCACGCTATTCTGCCGATCTTCGGACGACGGTTGTGCATAAATTTTTTTCTCTTTTTCTGCTTCAACCGTGTCACCCTGTGATAAATTTTACAAAAGATGTAACCGAGCGATGGTTCGTTGAGCCTCGACGAATGTTAAAAGCTCTCGCACCATCGATGTTACCTTTCGCCCGAACACGATGCATAATCGTAAATATATATATATACACGTTATATATATATACGCGTATAATGACATATATGCATTATGAGATGGATATGAATATCGCAAGCCCTTCGTGCGACTATTTTTTCTTTTTATCTTTTACGTCGTTGCTGCAACGATCATGCTTTATCGTGTGATTGTCGGTACGGTAATTGCGAATCGACGTGTATACGAATACGTAATGAAACTATAAAGCGATACGAGAAAGTATGAAAAAAATGCAGTAAAAAAAAAAATTTATTTCCCTAATTACGTGACATTTATGAATTTTTCACAAGTTCCACGACTAAATATATACATCTTTATATATATGTAAATTGGATCAGCGAGCAGTGGCCCAGTTGGTCCGACTCTGGACTGCCACGCAGGCGGCCAGGGTTCGATCCCGCGGCCCGGCACCAATGGATTTTTCCAGATGCTTTTTCTGAGAGCTCGGTGGTTCGAAACCCGCCTTAAAAATTGTAGGTTCTCACAAATACACTGGGCTCAATAGCAATGAGGTTGCAAAAATCGAGAGAGAAAAATAGTTCCGTAAATGAACAGAAAAACTAAAATAGTGGGCCCCAGTGTAAGAGTGATATATAGTGAATGAAAGTGTTGTAAAAAGCCGAAAAGGGCTATGCAAGTAAAACTTACTACTACTAGGGTGACTGAACCAGTGAATGAACACCTACCAGTGAATGAACAGGCTTAGTATTTTAATTAAACGGCAGAGATATGATTCTATTATTATGAAGAATTTTGTATTCATAATGAAGTGAAAATTCTGAGAAAACATCCAGCAGTGATATTATTTGACGCTGTGAAAGATTTGCGATGCTATGGATTTTTTTTTCGTACTTGGGGCGCATATTCATAAGAGACAGCCATGTTGTTATAACCATCTGACTGTGCATCGAATACCAGAATATTCCATATCACCTCGATAAATCTTTTTAAAAGATATGCAATAATTTTTTCAGCGTTATACATTGCTAAGCTTCAATTATATTAATGAATTTTTGGTCAAAAACCCAATATTGTTTGCGATATATGGCCGTTTATTCACTGGTCCAGCTTTTTAACCTATTTCCAGTGATTGAACGAGCGTTGAAAAGGCTTTTCATAACCTCAAAACGCACGAGAGTATGCGTACGCATCTCTGGTTCCATTGTACGTTCATTCACTGGAAAGATAAGAGTTCATTCATTGGAATTTTTGTTCATTCACTGGGAAATTGGTAATTTCGTTCGTTATAATTTTTTTTTTACAAAATCCTTGCGAACAGGGCACTTCGAATATTTTTTTTTATATTCTGTGAACATTGTTCTATAAGATCTAATTAGCTCATAAAGAAATTCGTAATAAGTTAAATTATACGGCTTTATCGAAATAGAAAAAAGGCTTATGCGTTCATTCACTGGTTCAGTCACCCTATATAAATTGGACGAGAAAATCGTAATTCAGAATTATCTATGAAATGTATTTTCATTGTCCAAGCTGATTGTGTGTTCAAGAGGAGGGGGGGGGGGGGGGTGAATAATAAAGATGATGATAGATAAACAATTGCTAGGACTCTGACTAGCGGTTAAAAAAAGGGATGGTTTTAATCCTTTTGCAAGGCGGCAAAGAGAGGATGTCCGGAATAGTTTTACGGTCACGAAGCTCCCCAAGCTTTGCGGCTATTCGTGCTCTCGCGGGGTGGCCCTTACGTGACGGAAACGAGCAAACCACCCTCGATTTCCGACGCAAAGTGGCCAACCCGATGATTACGATCTTGACTCGCGTTCATCCCATGCGGAATATATATTGCGCGTTACGTATATATGTCCACGGGGAGGGGCATGAAGAATTTTATACGCGCATAATCCGACTGATAATCGTACGATAGAGGGTACGTAATGTGATGTAGGTCGTTTTCCGCATGGTCGAGAATGGAATGCGCCGATTTCTTGGCAATAACCCCCCCCCCCCCCCCCCTCGAGAATCGTTGGAACTTGAAGGCCATTTGAGAATGCGAGACAGAAAGTAAAAAAAAAAACGTACATACGATTGTGTCCTGATTTCTGATGACCACACTGCAAATCCAAGTGCGTAGTTTTTACACACTTGTGTGTGTAATTTCTTGTATAGTCACTTTTTACTCACTTTCACGTGTGTAATTCTACGTCATAACACACTTAAAGTGTGTAATTCTAAAAAATAACACACTTAAAGTGTGTTATGACGTAGAATTACACACGTGAAAGTGAGTAAAAAGTGACTACAAGAAATTACGCACATAAGTGTGTAAAAACTGCACACTTGGATTTGCAGTGCATATGTGAGTAATACACATATACGTTGCGATTGATAATTGGAAAAGGAAATCCGTAACAATGTAGAACTTGTAGATGGATTTTCAAAGTAAAGCAAAGCTCGTCGAAATACGCGCTTATCTTTCGCCTCGCCGTTCGAATTCATTGGTCAATGATTCCAGCATTAAATTTGCAAAAAAGGACGCAAAGCTTTTTTTTTTCTTTCAATTTTTCAACCCCCAGCCCGATCCATTGTGCAACGTCCGAAATTTTTATCCAATGTCTCGTTTTGTGAATATATTTCTATGTTTTGTTTTGGGATCCGTAGAGGGGGATAATTGTTTTTCTTTTTTTTTTCAAGAAAGAAAACCTAAATCCTGCCTCCTGTAGGATCATTGGAACGCAAAGAAGTGTGACTTAGAAATGGAGATTAAAAATGGATTCACGAAATTTTTCAACCCCCCCCCCCCCCCCCCTCAATGAGTTCGATGCTTCACAAATCAATAATTCGTTGTTCCGAACTCCATGAAGGGTGAAGAGCTATTTCGAAAATATAATTTACGACGAATGCGTGCGGGGAAAATTGAAATTTTGCATGAGGAAATATATCTTTTTTTTCTTTTCTCGTTTTTCTCGCAGAAGTTGACCGCTGCGCGTAAGTATGGGAAAGAAAAATCGTGGAGAATAAAAACAAGGGTGGGGGTGGTTACCGGGGTATGTGTGGCGCCGGCGCCGGGGATAATCCAATGGGATGATCCTCCAATCCGTGAAAAGCTTCGCGAGCGTCCAATGAGAATTCGACTGAAGTTTGTTTTGGGGTGGCTTCGACCGACAAAGTGTCGCGCGCAACGCGCGGTGCACTAAAATCCAACCCCCTTCGACCGCGAGAGGGTGTGAATCGCAAGATTTTACCCGCGTTGCTGGATTATGTTTTTTTTTTTTTTTTTTTCTCTCATTCTCTTTTCAGCCCCGCGATCTCGTGACCTGCTCGCGCGTGTGTGTCACGCGTCGTTTCTGCATGATGCGACACGATAACGTTTTTGTCATCCAACAATACGCGCGCGCGAGAGAGACAGACGAGTAAATCGAGAAGACTATGAATAAATGCCAAAATGATCCATCCATTGTGCTAACAAACGATTGACCGCGATCTTTCCCGAAACGGTTGATATGGTCGCGTAAGAGTACGACAACGATCCCCCAACCCTCCGGAACCCACGAAATCTTACGGGTAATTATAAAAAAAAAAGTCATTATCCATCCGGCTGACACTTTTTTTTTTTAATTGAGGAAGTCCGGAGCAACTTTTCCTCAAAAGGATGGAATGATTGAAAAAAGGAATCGTGTAACACCAAAGAAGATACGAAAGTAGCGTCGTTGATGAACGGTAAAAGCTCCATGAGCAATTTAAAATCGCGTCTTGTAATGTCCATCAAAACGCGCCTCTCGGTCTCGTTAATTCGTCACTGAAATCCCGGAAGTGTGACTTCCAAGAGTCTAAATTCGAAAAGCGATGCTGCGCGTGCAGAGAAATTCGGACGAGGGGGTGGTGTGCTCGCTGATGGTGCAGCATAGTCCGAGAAACAAACACTTTCAAAAGCTTCGAGTCTATATATGTGTCATGAAAATATCTCGTTGACTCTCGAGACTCGGTCGGAGGGCCAAGAAAGAAAAAAAAAAATGTTTTTTTTTTTCGTGTGCTTTTCCGTAGCGTTGTTAAAAACACGGGGTTGATGTAATAGGCGAGAAAGCCTGGAACGATTTGAACGACGACGACGACAGGTGGACAAGATTAGTTTGTCTCGCTTCAATGATCCATATCTCTCTCTCTCTCTCTCTCTCTCTCTCTCTCTCTCTCTCTCTCTCGTCATTTCTCTAACTTTCTCATTTGGCTCCTCGACAAAACGAAAATAGAAAGCTCTCTCTTACGGTCCTTTGTGGACGAGGGTTTGGAGGAAAAGGATGAGTCTCGTCGTCGCAAAGACGCGCCACACGACGACTTACAAAACGAAGAAGATGAGAGGAGAATAAACGATGCTAAGACAGAATCCACGCAAGAGAGAGAGAGAGAGAGAGAGAGAGAGAGAGAGAGAGAGGGTCGTAAAATCGCTAAAGCTGCACTGCCTCGTCGAGACATCGCGGTCGACTCAAAGATGGTAAGTTGAAAGAGAAAAAGACACAATAAAAAGTCTTAGCCAGGATTCATTGGGCGCGTGCTGACGATATAATACGACGATATTACTTGGCTCATTACACCCGGTTCTCTGCACACATATTATAAACAGTCGAAAGGATCAGCTCTCGACTTAGCGTGTCGTAAACATCATGGAAAAACAATGCGCACTGAAAAAAAAAGTTTCAATTCTCCAGCGGACCGGTATATCGCTGAGAGTAGTTCGCTACTGTACCAATTAAAATAGTCACATATGAACAGTGCGTATCGCTACACGAGCCATAATTCAAGTATTCATACGTTTGCTACAATAAGAATACATAAGTATGACTCTAAACAGGATACTTCAAGTTATTAGAAATAATGTTTTTAGCCCATACAGTAGCGATTCTTTGTATAGCTGTGACAGGTATATACGTATCGATACGAGCGCGATACTCAGGCCGCGCGGCCGACCCGGCAAAACTTCTGGCTAAGGGCGAGATACGTTCAACGGACTGCGCGATCCCAAAAACACAACAAACACAAAGGCCTTCGAAAAGTGTCCGCTAGAGTTAAACAGAGAGAGAGAGAGAGATGCAGGTCATTTGCTCTCTCTTTCTAAGAATTCTATTGGCTGTGACGATTGCTGCGTAGAGCGGGCTTTAGGGATGTATAGTGTATAGTAATACAAGAGCCCCCCCGTTACCCCCGTATTATACCGGGACTATATACACCAGGATTCGACCAGGACTATACTATACACTGTCATAGCTGCCGGAGTAATTTCTTGTTTGGCTCCCTCAGCGATACCGTTATTCTTCGAGTAAGTGACGTATGTCTTGAAGAGTTGTTTAGTTTCCATAGCTTGACTGTGGCGCCGCTATCGGCTCAAAATACATTCTGGCTTAGGGAACAAGAATTCTCGCTATCAGGGACAGATTTTTTTCTCAGTGCGTTACATATATGATAATTCGTGAAACTTCCGTTCCAACGTAATTCCGGATATAATTTCTGATGGATCGAGACGTGTCAGGAATTTGTCTAACTGGCAATAATTTTAGAAAATTCGCTGATTTGATAATTAACTGACGATTTTTCGAGGATGCGGAAGCAGAGAAGTATAGAAAACGAAGATGAGATGATCCGGGAAGAGAAGAGAGAAAAAAAGGAATGACGGAGGGAGAAAGTCGACGAAATGGACGTATATATAATGGAAGACGATAACGAGAAAGATGAGAATAAATATGACGAAGAGAATGAAAAGAAGGAAGAGAGCTTGCAGAAGTGCTTCGTGTGTCTCGACGCGACGGATATTCCGAAAAACACATCTCGCCTCGTCGCGTCGCCACGGAAATAAAATGACACGAACGAGAAGAGACGATATACGAGGATGAAACGAGCGAGGATGAACAAGAAGATGAAGAAGAGAAGATTCGACAAGAGGGGAGCGCGATAAGACGAACGAGACGCGAGGAGTATGTAAGAAGCAGCCGAGAGAGGTTGACACCGAGGGACAGGTGGATCTAAATAAAGACTGGACCGAAGCCAGACTCTCCGCAAGATGGCCGGGCACGACGACGAGAGCGTATATATAGTCGTTTATATAGAAACCTCGGGTGGGGACTTGCGACACCCAAACAGCATATCAGCGAAATGCGTGCACGAGAAGAGCGCATAGAGGGACGCGAGAGGAACGGAAGATGAAACGAGGGGGAGGAAAATAAAAAAAAAATAAAAAATAAAAAAAGAAAAGGGAGAAAGAGACAGAGAAGGAAAGAGCGAACTGAGGCCATCGCAGCCACGCCGAGTTTTGCCACTGCTGTGGTGTTGAATTTCATTTGAGTGTCCGCCCACGACCCTCAAACGGTACGCGCTTTCGTCGTCGTCGTCGTCACGAGAGAGGATTTGGCCCGTGACGTTTGCTCATCTCTCTGCATATATATATATATATATATATAAATAGTAGTAGTAAGTTTTACTTGCATAGCCTTTTCGGCTTTTTACAACACTTTCATACACTCTATCACTCTTACACTGGGCCCACTATTTTAGTTTTTCTGTTCATTTACGGAACTATTTTTCTCCCTCGATTTTTGCAACCTCATTGCTATTGGCCCAGTGTATTTGTGAGAACCTACAATTTAAGGTGGGTTTCGAACCACCGAGCTCGCAGAAAAAGCATCTGGAAAAATCCATTGGTGCCGGCCGCGGGATCGAACCCTGGCCGCCTGCGTGGCAGTCCAGAGTCGGACCAACTGGGCCACTGCTCGCTCCTGTATATATATATATATATATATATATATATATATATATATATATATATATATATATATATATAGCATATATATATCTATATATATATATATCTATATCTATAAATATATATATATATATATATATATATATATATATATATCTCTGCGCTCTCATCAACATTGAATCTGGAGAAACAGTCTCGTTTTTTTTCACCCCGCAAGCTTTTCTCGCTCTGATTCGTCTCTTACGCGCTTTCTCTGATTGTTTTTTTTTTTTTTTCTCTCGTACCGGTCCGTCACGATCGAAAGTGCGAAACATTGAAATTTTTTCCAAAATTCCGTTTGAAAAAATTACGACCCCTCGTCATTCATACCGCCCATGAAATTTTCGAGTTTCGAAGTCAAAATCCGTTTGTCGTCCATCTATGTATATATCCTTCGGGCGAACTGATTTGCCACATCGAGTGTATATTTATGTGCTAAGGACGCATAGTTGGGGTAAAAGTGGACGAATTTGCAAAATTTCAATCGGAAAAATTGCACGCTTTTTGGGGGCAGCTTGGAAATTTTTTGACATTTCCACCCTTAACGTGTACAGGAAAAACGTTTCGTTCGGACCGATCAAAGAGTTTCGCGACGAATCGGCATTTTGGCGCTCGATTTTTCGAGGAAACAAAAAAAAATCTACGGACAATCTTCCAACGCGATTTTCCACGATAGCGAGGCGCGATCGAGGCGCTTAGGCTGTGTGTTATTAAGACTCAAAACCACCATGTACAACACCAAAAGAAAGAAAAAAGAAAAAAACTGAGAAAAAACGAAAAAAAATTAAGATTAAAGTAAAAATATAAGAGAAAAAAAAAACAACATCAATAGCGACACCAAGTATAGAGTGTACAAGCCCTTATCACACACGCAAAGAGAAATTATTAATAATTTACTAATGACTTTTTTTTTTGGCTCGCAAAGACGAGAGAATTAATCTCGAATGGTCACTAAGTTTGCCTCGCGTATTTCTCTCTCTCTCTCTCTCTCTCTCTCTCTCTAACCCTACGAAAAATACATTGAACGATAATCGTTAATGAATTAGGATGTTCTTGTTTCTTCATTAATTCTTTTTTTCACGCGAAAACTTTATTTTCAACGTGTCTCGAATGATTTACGAATTATTATGAAATAAACGGATGGCAAAATGAACGGGTCAAACGGAGATCGATGAAAGGTCATCGATCGTCCAGGCTCGAAGCTCGCGATAATAAAAAATTTTACGCTTCTCCTCGTTCTTTTCGTGCTGAAAATCGCAGATACGCTTGTATATGCGCATACGCGTACGCGACATATATGCGCGAAAAAAATTGTTGGACGGGGTCACCCTGCATTAGTTCGAGCGAGCACGGGAATCTCAACGCGAGAAGCCCGTCTGCTCTATTTCCGTCGAAATTCCCTCGTACTGAATAGGGTGACTGAACCAGTGAATGAACACCTACCAGTGAATGAACAGGCTTAGTATTTTAATTAAACGGCAGAGATATGATTCTATTATTATGAAGAATTTTGTATTCATAATGAAGTGAAAATTCTGAGAAAACATCCAGCAGTGATATTATTTGACGCTGTGAAAGATTTGCGATGCTATGGATTTTTTTTTCGTACTTGGGGCGCATATTCATAAGAGACAGCCATGTTGTTATAACCATCTGACTCTGTGCATCGAATACCAGAATATTCCATATCACCTCGATAAATCTTTTTAAAATATATGCAATAATTTTTTCAACGTTATACATTGCTAAGCTTTAATTATATTAATGAATTTTTGGTCAAAAACCCAATATTGTTTGCGATATATATGGCCGTTTATTCACTGGTCCAGCTTTTTAACCTATTTCCAGTGATTGAACGAGCGTTGAAAAGGCTTTTCATAACCTCAAAACGCACGAGAGTATGCGTACGCATCTCTGGTTCCATTGTACGTTCATTCACTGGAAAGATAAGAGTTCATTCATTGGAATTTTTGTTCATTCACTGGGAAATTGGTAATTTCGTTCATTATAATTTTTTTTTTACAAAATCCTTGCGAACAGGGCACTTCGAATATTTTTTTTTTTTTATATTCTGTGAACATTGTTCCATAAGATCTGATTAGCTCATAAAGAAATTCGTAATAAGTTAAATTATACGGCTTTATCGAAATAGAAAAAAGGCTTATGCGTTCATTCACTGGTTCAAGTCACCCTAGCCATATAAGCAAAACATCCGTTAAACTCTAGCTCGGCTCGAATCATCGATCCCGCCACCGATAAGGCAGTCCGGAAAATAAATAAATAAATAAGATGGGGGTAAAAAAAAAAAGTTCTTAACATTTTCCCGTGAGCGTCCGATGTCGAGAGATAAAATTATGATCCCTCGAGATGGGCTCGTTTTCTCTAAAGTTCTCCCCGACAGGAAGACCTCGCGCGACTCTTCGAACCGTGTATAGTACGATTGTCAATAACTTTCAGGCAAAATCAAAGAGGAGAGCCACACCAGGTGGAGCGAAAATACGCAAAAATTTCGGAAATTTTTATCCACACCGTTCTTGACGAATGAACATTTGAAATTTTCATTTCAACATATAGATTCTTGCGGCACTTTGTCTTCCCCGTCGTTGTAATTCGAGAAAAATGTATAGAAAAAAAAAAACATGAAAAGATAGTTAAGGGATGTAGTGCGATTGAGGGAAATCC